>VMKM01000007.1:1262559-1285062 GCA_008360985.2 Macquaria ambigua | reverse complement strand
TGTGAATTTGTCTACATGTAAGGTTCATGTGTGAATCACTCCTCTTGTGTAAAGCACTTTAGTACAAACATGTTCTGTGTTTAAAGCACTTTTAAAATAAACATGAACCTGAATTAATGGGACATTTTAATAGTTGTGCATAATGTTTTTATTATTTAAAGCACTGAGACACATGATACATGTTATCTTCTGTTAACATCAATTCAGTAAAGTTCAATTAAACCATTCTAATGTCTGTTCTTGGGGATAATGATGTAAATAATATAAACATCAATTAACGTGTACATAAGAAAGCAAAGTGAAAAAGATGCAAGAAAAACAAAGCTTGTATTTCAAATGGACGTTGGAGTGCTGTACACTGTATCTCTCAGGGACGATGTAGCGAGCTTCTCTGAGGTGCTGCTGTTGTCACTCTGGGAAAAGTGAAGTGGAAATGTTTGCCAGCATTATGAATTTATCAAGATATAAAAGTTGCACATGTTTAGTTTCTGTCACAATAACAACTTTTTTCACATCAGAGAATAAACACATTTTCATGATTGTACCTGTAATGGCAGGTTATACCTGTTCACATTCTGGACACTTTTAAGCATCTTATCAGAAATTGTACCACCAAGTGGCCAATCAACCTGTCCAAGAACCTTATTCTACATTCAGGAAGAGAAAAGCAGCTCACCAGTGTTGCATTCATAGGTGACGATACTGTAGGTTTCACCATAACCACTCTGCAAATGATTTAATAAAATGATGGAGGGAAGGGAGAGTGAGAGCAGCCTCATCTAACACAGAATAATCTCTGCATGAAGGAAAAACTTTTAGTAGAAGCAGGAGTTTTGAAATCACCTCTCTTTCACTGCTGAGACTCACCAAATATTCCCTGTCTAAAACAGAAACCAAAGCACAACTTAATACACTGCAACAGACAAACTGTAAACGAAACATTAATATATAAATAACACTGTCACGTTGAAGTTTATGCAAACGAACAATTTAAAAACACCAAGCCTAGACCTTCAACTATTCCATCATTGACAACAAGGCTGTCAATTAATGTGCCTGGTAAGGCTATGAGTTGTTAATCCCCAAATTCTGTTTTGCCATGGGCCTACTCTAATTGCCTAACACAAGCAGGTAAGGACAACTTGGAGCCTCGCTCTTGGTGAATATCAAAACTGACCCTCTCTACACTATAATGTCCATGTAAAAGAATGTAGGCATAATTACAGGTACATAATTCCTCTATATTTTGCATGTGAGCCTTATTATGCCTATCAATTAACTTGGTAGAACTATATAAAATAAATTACCAGCTAAATATAAACTGCTTATTGGGAAATATAATATAATTATACAATTATTTGTTTGTAATTTCAAAGAATTTTCAGATAAGTTACTTGCTAATTATCATCTACTTACTCGGAAACGACGGACCTGGAAATAAAGCATTTGTAATCCTGGCTATGAATTAACTTTGTATTACTTTGCTGTAAATGTATTAAAGAAATTACGAGCTTTTATTACCTACTTATTGGGAAAAAGCAGAATATAATTATTAAATCATGTTGGGGTAATTTCCAAGAAATTTGAGCTAAATGTTGGGGTAATTTGGGGGTATTTCAAAGAAATTTCAAATATGTTACTTGCTAATTATCACCTACTTACCATGAAATTTGCGGAGTGTTACCCTTTTTTTCACATCAGAGAATAAACACATTTTCATGATTGTACCTGTAATGGCAGGTTATACCTGTTCACATTCTGGACACTTTTAAGCATCTTAGCAGAAATTGCACCACCAAGTGGCCAATCAACCTGTCCAAGAACCTTATTCTACATTCAGGATAAGAAAAGCAGCTCACCAGTGTTGCATTCATAGGTGACGATACTGTAGGTTTCACCATAACCACCCTGCAAATGATTTAATAAAATGATGGAGGGAAGGGAGAGTGAGAGCAGCCTCATCTAACACAGAATAATCTCTGCATGAAGGAAAACCTTTTAGTAGAAGCAGGAGTTTTGAAATCACCTCTCTTTCACTGCTGAGACTCACCAAATATTCCCTGTCATCTAAAACAGAAACCAAAGCACAACTTAATACACTGCAACAGACAAACTGTAAATGAAACATTAATGTATAAATAACACTGTCACGATGCAGTTTATACAAATGAGCAACATACCTTTTGATTTAACAGAGACGTTTGCTTTTGGTCTGAATGGAAAAATAGAAAAACAGGTTTTGTAAAGAGTGTGTCTTCATTACAGAGGAAATCAAAAGCACAGTACACGTTTCCAAATGAATATTCTGTGTTACTCTCCTGAAATAAACTCTAAATGATGTGACTGAAAAGTGTGAATCTCAAGATCTGCTGGGAAAATACTGAATGAGCCTTTCTGACCTGACAGTTGTCACTATTACTCTGCTCATTCCTTCATGTTAACACCTACTTGCTGCTGCAGCTCGCTCCAGCACACCAACCTCCTCCTCCTTCTGCTTTTTATTAAAGTTTTATCAGTTTGTTGACTTAATGAGGATCTAGTGTGATGAATGTTTACAGCGATGTTTGAATTCTGTTTGCCATAATTTACGTTTTCAATGTGCTGAGGGTGTCCATTTTGTAAAAGTCCCTCAATAAACCTTATTGCTGAGTGTCCATGAGCCTTTGAGCAAAGCACTTAATCTACATCTGCACCAGTGGAGCAGCTCAGAGGAGGACTGTGGTTGTTCTGGGCAGCTGCCAGAGTGAAAGTCTGAAACTATGAAATTAAACCAGAGCAATGATGGAAAAGAAGACACATGCTGGTACTCACTCAAGTTTACCTGATAATATTTGAGAAATAAGATTTCTTACCTCTTGGAAACACATTTTTCTAGAAGATGCAAAAAAATAACAATCAAGCAGTGTGTGAACACCCATAAAACCAGATTCTGACTTTATTAGACAAACAAAGTACAACAACTTAGTTCTCACCAGCTCTTCTTTTGTTCCAGAGAATTGCAGAAACCAGCAACATGACGCCCACAGTTACTCCACAACCAGCCACAAGAACTACAAACTTCCATATCCACGTTCCTGCTTTGAAACATCAGATTAGATTAAATTAGGTTGTAAACATAATTTAATCACTGAATTCAAGTAGTAAAGAACTACACATCCTGTACTCACCTGAAGCTGTTTTCAGAGGGGTTACAGGGAAAGATCTATCTTTAGTGCCAGGCGTACTAACACTCGAACCTAGTAAGTGCACAGACACAAGTGTTTTTAAAACATCCACAGCAATGCATTTTAGCATTTTGATGCAATAATAAGAATCTTTAGTCTACCTGTTATTTCATCGCCAGATTCTGGATTCACAGGAGTCACAGCAGAGTCTGTTTCTTGAAGGAACAAAAACATATAAACATTAAAACTATATATTATCTTCCTTTGTACCTGGGGTTCAAATGTTAAGCAGTGCATTGTTGTCATGTGCTGCTTAACAACTTTATTTTATTTAAACAATGTGAGCTAACATCTGCACAGTAGGAAGTCTAACTTCACATACGCATCAGCAACTGCACATCCATCACACACTGAGTAACCAATCATCACTTCAGTATGAAATGACATTTAGGTTAATTACTTTTTAAGTTATCAGTTTAGGTGGAAGAAGAGCTGAATATTTAGAGGGAAACATATGTTATATAACATACTTAAATGCATTAATATCATAATATTCCTAGTGAGAAATTGTGATTTAATGTAGAGGAAGTAAAGACAAATATACTGTACAAACAAACTGTGTGTAAAAACAGTCAAATTAATAACATCCAGTGATAACAGCACAGCTGGACATGAAAGATAACAGATCAGACCGACCTTGTACTTGAATCTCATGAAAGGAATCTATTGGAAATACAACATGTTAACAAGGTAAATAGACATAATAATAATTCATTAATACCTTCAACAAAATGTAGAAACATTAAAACACCCAATGTGTAATTCTGTCAATCAGAGGTGGGAGTCAAGATCAAGATCAAGATATACTTTATTTGTCCAAATGAGGAAATTAGTTTTGGACTCTGCGCTGCAGTTCAACAATAAGTTTACAAATAAACATCACAGAGCAACAACACAGGAAATAACAACACTCATAATATAAAATCACCAACCACAAGAAAAATAAAACATAAGTGTGGTGTGGTATAACATGCTTATACATAACAGCTAATATTACATATTAATGTCATGTTTGGTTTGTAATAGCCTACATTAATAATGAAAACATCTATAGGAGGTTTAACTTACACATGAGGATGACAAACAACAGGCGTCCAGCCATGATGAAGCTGAATACTGAGACTGTTCAGAGTCAAAGAAGATACTTGTGTGTCTGACTACATGGACCTAAGTGTCATTTTGCAGAACTTGTTCACAGGAAAACCACAGCTAGCATCAGAGCTGAATCACACTAACAGACAGGACACAAAAATACACACACTTTTAAAGCACCTAGCATGTGTGTTTTATTTAGATTGAATCAACCACATTGGAGGCCAACGTCTGAAGAAAGATTAGAGTTTGTTCATCATTTCTGTTGCTTTATTGTTTTTTCCAGATATACATCAGCTCAGTTTCAGCATTTCTATATTAGTAGATACACAAACTCAACGGTCTGTATAGTGTGTGTGTGTGTGTGTGTGTGTGTGTGTGTGTGTGTGTGTGTGTGTGTGTGTGTGTGTGTGTGTGTATGCATGCGTGTGTGTGTGTGTGTGTGTGTGTGTGTGTGTGTGTGGTCTGTGCACTGTGGCAACTGTTGGAGGAAAAGAAGTCCAGCTGTGGGCCAGATTTCTAAGTCTGGACCTCTTCACCAACACTTAACACACTGGAGATGATCAGATCTCGATGCAATAGAGTTTATTTCTTGACAGAAAATAAACCCGAGTTAGCCCCGGAGCTCAACTGAAGACAGAGTGCTTATACAAGCTATTTTATAACACAAAAGAAACCAACCCATTCTAGGTGGAGATCAGTGATTGATTTACCTTTTTCCTAAAGAACAACCTATCATTGCTCTGTAAATAATGGTGACATAATCTCTAAACCGGGATGGCCCGGCCCCCTGTTCGGCGGTTCTGGCCTGTTTTTGTTGACTCCAATTAGCTTTGGAAAGTATACACCAAACACAGGTGCGAACCCTTATCTGGACTTTCCCTGCTACTTTTTTTAAAAACAATATGCTGTTAACTATGCTCCCACTGCCACATGTCACCCCCCCCACACACACACACACACACACACACACACACAGGTGTGGGGCAGTGTATGACCCTTCACACACACAAACCCTCTGATGCCATACATACACACACAATATCTTCAAGTAGACACACATACACACACAGAGCAGCAATCTTTCCACACAAAGCAATGAGCCTGCTGCACACACACACACACACACACAAACACTCCTCTTCATGCAGGCCTCACATTTACAGTGGATACAGATGATATATACTAAGTACATTGATTATCATTTACTATTTTATAACACTGCAATCTTTAACAAAAGGTTTTTTCAACATAGGTTTCACCATCACCACCCTGCAAATGATTTAATAAAATGATGGAGGGAAGGGAGAGTGAGAGCAGCCTCATCTAACACAGAATAATCTCTGCATGAAGGAAAAACTTTTAGTAGAAGCAGGAGTTTTGAAATCACCTCTCTTTTACTGCTGAGACTCACCAAATATTCCCTGTCATCTAAAACAGAAACCAAAGCACAACTTAATACACTGTAACAGACAAACTGTAAATGAAACATTAATATATAAATAACACTGTCACATTGCAGTTTATGCAAACGAGCAACATACCTTTTGATTTAACAGAGACGTTTGCTTTTGGTCTGAATGGAAGAAATAGAAAAACAGGTTTTGTAAAGAGTGTGTCTTCATTACAGAGAAAAAATAAAAGCACAAATACTGAATGAGCCTTTCTGACCTGACAGTTGTCACTATTACTCTGCTGATTCCTTCATGTCAACACCTACTTGCTGCTGCAGCTCGCTCCAGCACACCAACCTCCTCCTCCTTCTGCTTTTTATTGAAGTTTTCTCAGTTTGTTGACTTAACAAGGATCTAGTGTGATGAATGTTTACAGCGATGTCTGAATTCTGTTTGCTATAATTTACGTTTTCAATGTGCATTTTGTAAAAGTCCCTCAATAAACCTTATTGCTGAGTGTCCATGAGCCTTTGAGCAAAGCACTTAATCTACATCTGCACCAGTGGAGCAGCTCAGAGGAGGACTGTGGTTGTTCTGGGCAGCTGCCAGAGTGAAAGTCTGAAACTATGAAATTAAACCAGAGCAATGATGGAAAAGAAGACACATGCTGGTACTCACTCAAGTTTACCTGATAATATTTGAGAAATAAGATTTCTTACCTCTTGGAAACACATTTTTCTAGAAGATGCAGGGATGCTGGAAGTAGGGGTGCTGAGGGGGCTGCAGCACCCCCTACTGGCACAGGACTGTGACTGCAAGGCAAAAAAGTTTACTAAACAAATCAATAAAAACCTTTCATTTTAGCGTAGGCAGTCTATAAAGCATTGTTGTTCCGTAATTGGTTGAAATCCACCCTTTTTTAAAATTATTTTTATGATATTTGATTTCATTTCCAAACATTCAATGTATTTTCTGTGTATCTGATGCACAGACTCAGAGCACGTAGTTTGGCGCGAAAAATCATGGATATTAGTGACCGGTAATGGTGAGATAGGTATCATTACTGCGCTTCACCATGTCTCAAAAGAGAATCCGTGCTCTCCATCATTTCTTGTTTCTGTCACAGATCTGGTAGTGCGACATGCTTCAAATGAGAGCAAGAGGACGTCTCTGTAGTGTGGAGTCAGTTAACTCTGTTATTATTGTTTTCTGTGTGTGTGTGTGTGTGTGTGTGTGTGTGTGTGTTATACAGTTCAGGTGCCTTGTTCTATTGCTACCTGTATGTTGTGGCTGTAGCTCAGTCAATAATAAATCGTCTGCATTCCGTGTGTGAACTGTCCATAGCTGAATATGATATTCTGCTTTGACATACAGTATGTTGGTTTGCTGCCTGTTGTAGCATAAAACATCCTAAAACTGGTGTAAAATGCTGTTGGCCAGTTAAATTAATACAAAACCATGAATGTTGCGCAGCATTTAATATGACGTCATTATATAGACTTTCTCTCTGCACCCCCAACTCTGAATGACTTCCAGCGTCCCTGAGAAGATGCCAAAAAATAATAATCAGCCATGTAAATTTTGAGATTTTTGTCAAAAGCTGATTTTTGTTTTCATACACATTTCAAACAAACTTTATTTTCATCTGGACAGACAGTCATACTGGCTTTAAATAAACCACTAGGCAGAACATTTATTTTGATGTAAAAAGAAGGTGAATGGTGAAATTATCACACAAACTGTCCGTTTACAGACCAACTTACTGTTTCAGCTGTAACTGTGCAGTATGTGGACACAGTTTTCCTGTGCAATGAGGGATTATTAACAATATTTGAGGTGTGTTTCCTTTTGGTTTTACCTCGAAATAAGTGGTTTAGATAATTTGGCTACATTGTTGTTTACAATCTATCATGATTGATCGAAATGATGGCCAAAACTGAAAAAATAAGACCCATCTTGTTAAACAACAACAGTTTACATCTTTTAGCATTCACTACTGTGTTTCACAGATAAAACAAGAGTGTATCCACCATGTTAATATTTAAGATAATACCATGTAAAGATCCATATGTATCACAAATGACTGTGTCTTCTGCAGGAAAATGCCATGGAGTGTGGTGGTGATGCCAGTAGTGTAGCATCTGACATGGAGCATTTCATGAGAGTAAAAGAGACTAACTGCAGAAATAAAATACATATTTTCATATATGTTTTATAGACTATAAATCTCAATAATACAAAGCAATTCAAAGTATGGTATTATTAAAAGACCATGAGCTAAAACAGTGTATGTGCAGTAGCATTTAGTTGTAAATGCATGTACATTTATTTATGGTGCATAGTCACAGAAGTCTCAGACAAAATATATCCAGTTACAAAAGATATGATCAACATTAAACAGAAAACACATTAGAAAACAAAACAGAAAATGACATAAAGGAGTAAAGTGAACTTTTGCTTTATTTATATATGAGATAAACTAAATACATTTTCAATCTTGACCTAAACAACAAAAAGCTAAATTGAAATGCAGGTTGGAACCCATGCTGTGCTTTGTACGTCATAAACAACAACTTAAAAATGACATCTGGTTATAAAACTTGTAAAAGTTTGGTTTAATCTTATAGTTTGTTGATCTGAGAAAAAGACATTACAGTAGTCTCACATTAGTCTAGATTATACTAGTCAGGTTTAAACACAAGGTTTACATTTCCAACCGTTCTGTAGGCTGTCTGCTTTCTCTTTCTCTATACAGTATAAAACAGGTCAGTGTGCCTGCACGGTGCTGTACACCACGTCCTTCAGGGCTGAAGCAGCTGGCTCCTCAGAGATGGTGGCGTACAGATGGTAAACGTCAGACTGAGAAAAGAAAGAAACCAACTGTAGCATCTGTTAATATATGGTAAATATATGTGATATTGTCCCTCATGTCAGACTTACATTCTTATTTTGAGGCTCCCGCCTTTTCACTTCGACAGAACCTGCTAGAGAGAAAGACGCACACAGTGAGAAGATTGTTTCTCATGAAGTTTGGCATTTTATTTTGTGCTGAATTCACTCAGAAGCTCCAAGTTGCAGCTTTCCAACATCCCTCAGTGCCTCGAGTCAGAACAAAACTGGGTGAAGCTGCTTTTAGCAACAATGCTGCACACAGATCGAACCAACTTCATAATGATCTCAAATGCGCCCTAACCCTATAGACACTTTCAAATCTAAATTCAAATGTCTGCTGTTCTCCTGTGTCTTTGATTGATTGGTTTCTCTACTGAATGTTCATTTCCTTTCTTTCATTTGGTGAAACTTATTACTGCACTGTAACTGTATTTCTGGTCTATTCTATTTGTATTTTATTTCATTTCATCTATTATTTAAAATCTCATTTTATTCTATCTTAACTGATTTTATTTTGGTTTTTATTCCTTATTGTTGTTGAACGTCATTCTAATGCTTTTCTTTGCCTGTGTAAAGCACGTTGAATTGCCTCCGTGTTTGAAATGTGCTGTGTAAATAAAGCTGCCTTGCCTCAGGTGGAGATCAGTGAGGCCATTTGGCCAGTAGGGGAAGCTGCTGCCAGTGCAATTGTCTTATTGCCACATGGTCATTAAGAGACTGTCTGTGCTGCTAGTTGTTGCAAGCAGTAAGGGAGTGTGGACATCCTGTGTGTGTTCATGAAGATTATTACGCACCTACAAACATATTTGTAACCCTCACTCTAGCTGCTAGATAAAAAATATGAAGTTGTGTCAAATATTTCCTGGAAACTGAAAATGGCTTTTAAGATCCAAACCAGAATGTGTGTATAGGACGACTGTGTGGCCCATCTTAATGAAGCTTTCATTAGCTGACTGGAATCATCTGTTTCATTCATGCTTCACCATCAGTGGCTCTTTCACCAGCTGTGTGGCTATCAGCACGACCATTATAACCTGACACTTCTCACTGATACGCTGATATACTCAAGCTGCAGCTCCTTTCATCAACCTCCTCCTCCTTATGTGCTATATTTTAGGTATTGTTGATTTAACTAAACTGGATTATTTGAGAGCTCCATCAAAGAGCACAACCGTTCTGCTAAATCTAATTCTAACTGTATAACCATTTGCTATAAATGGCCAATTCCTTGACGAGTGTCTCTGACTGAAATAGAAGCTTTTTTGGTGCTTAAATCTTTTGAAGAGTTGTTTAACCCTCTCAAACTGAGTAAATCTCAAGATGCATTGATTGTAAAATAAAAATGTAACTTGTAGAACTTACATACATTTAATTATCAGACAAATAGTTTCAGATTTTTTTCATGAAATTCTACACTTCAGTATTAAACATTATGTGTGAACACCCATAAAACCAGATTCTGACTTTATTAGACAAACAAAGTACAACAACTTAGTTCTCACCAGCTCTTCTTTTGTTCCAGAGAATTGCAGAAACCAGCAACATGACGCCCACAGTTACTCCACAACCAGCCACAAGAACTACAAACTTCCATATCCACGTTCCTGCTTTGAAACATCAGATTAGATTAAATTAGGTTGTAAACATAATTTAATCACTGAATTCAAGTAGTAAAGAACTACACATCCTGTACTCACCTGAAGCTGTTTTCAGAGGGGTTACAGGGAAAGATCTATCTTTAGTGCCAGGCGTACTAACACTCGAACCTAGTAAGTGCACAGACACAAGTGTTTTTAAAACATCCACAGCAATGCATGTTAGCATTTTGATGCAATAATAAGAATCTTTAGTCTACCTGTTATTTCATCGCCAGATTCTGGATTCACAGGAGTCACAGCAGAGTCTGTTTCTTGAAGGAACAAAAACATATAAACATTAAAACTATATATTATCTTCCTTTGTACCTGGGGTTCAAATGTTAAGCAGTGCATTGTTGTCATGTGCTGCTTAACAACTTTATTTTATTTAAACAATGTGAGCTAACATCTGCACAGTAGGAAGTCTAACTTCACATACGCATCAGCAACTGCACATCCATCACACACTGAGTAACCAATCATCACTTCAGTATGAAATGACATTTAGGTTAATTACTTTTTAAAACATATTAATATCTTATGAGTCAGTGTGAATCATTGAAAAACGTCACCTGATGCTGGTTTCACTGGTGTTCGGGAAGTGGAGGTGGAACCACCAGTGCTACTTGGCGTACCAACAGTCAAACCTGGTGAATAAAAAGACAAAGACCTCTTAAAGATTCAAACTAATTGATACTGAAGTGCTATGTAATAATGTTGTTGACTGCTACCTTAATGTATAAAATGTCCTACCTGTGGTCACACTAAATGTTGTCTTTGTCTGGATCATGTTTGATTCTCTTTCCACAATATCTACAATAAAAAGAAGATGGATTTCCCGTGTGTACAAATAAATAAATATTTATGTAGATAACTGCATGGGACAGCCTTATTATTTATGTATTTGTATTTTGTATATGTTTTTAGTATGGACTCCGGTCAATAATGAGCATATACACCGATCAGCCATAACATTATGACCACCTGCCTAATATTGTGTAGGTCCCCCTTTTGCCGCCAAAACAGCCCTGACCCATCGAGGCATGGACTCCACTAGACCTCTGAAGGTGTGCTGTGGTATCTGGCACCAAGACGTTAGCAGCAGATCCTTTAAGTCCTGTAAGTTGCGAGGTGGGGCCTCCATGGATTGGACTTGTTTGTCCAGCACATCCCACAAATGCTCAGTTGGATTGAGATCTGGGGAATTTGGAGGACAAGTCAACACCTTGAACTTGTTGTCACCGGTTCACCAGTTTTCCTTCCTTGGACCACTTTTGGTAGGTACTGACCACTGCAGACCGGGAACACCCCACAAGAGCTGCAGTTTTGGAGATGCTCTGACCCAGTCGTCTAGCCATCACAATTTGGCCCTTGTCAAAGTCACTCACATCCTTACACCCTGCTTCCAACACATCAACTTCGAGGACAAAATGTTCACTTGCTGCCTAATATATCCCACCCACTGACAGGTGCCATTGTAACGAGATAATCAATGTTCTTCACTTCACCTGTCAGTTGTCATAATGTTATGGCTGATCGGTGTATAAGTTTACAGTGAGCAAACTAATAACCTTGATTTTGATTCTGTCACAATTAAACTTTTCAAATGACATGAAATTAAAAACAGACTCAAGGTGAAGTCGTCTAATTTATTCAGTCACAATTGATTTTATTAAAACATTCATTAATTTCATTGGCTGTGTTGTGTCACATACAGTAAAGTCATTGTAGTGTGTGTATTCATGTTTTCTCTGACTTACCAGTCAAGCTGTATCCATCACTACGAGGAGACAAAGAGTTGGGTTCACTTCCCAAACTGTAATCACAGCTGGCATCACTTTGTTGAACTGAACGTAGACGACTCAGCAAATCATCAACTATGACAGTAAACTGGCAGAACCACTGATTGGTTGAGCTTCTTTTCTTCCAGATGGTTTTTGTTAGAACTGGATCACTTGATTCTCCAAAGTACAGGTTACATCTCGTATCATGATTAGCAGATCCAGACAGAGAGCAAGTGAAGAAAACGTGTTCACCATGAAAATGTTGAAGACTCATCTGTGGTTTTTGACCTGAAAAATTAATAAAACGTAATTAAATAGTACACTGAAAGACAAGTCTGTGACTTCAAACAGTTATGACATTTACAGAAGTCCTGCTGTGATTAAACACCACACATCATGTTTCACAACTAAAATAATAATAAATTAAGATAATAAAATTCCTAATGAGCAATTGTGATTTAATGTGCTGTATAGAAAACAGAGTAAAAGTACTGTACAGCCAAACTATGCGTAAAAATCTTTAAATTAATTGCAGACTACATTAAACTGTCTGTACATGAAAACTAATATAGTTATAACTAATATTAAACTCAGGGCCTGACCTTGTGTTTTCATCTCAGAAAAGGAATCTGTTGGAGGAAAAAAACGTGTTACCAAGTGAAACAGATGTAATAGTAAATAGTAAACTGTTAATGTTAATGTTGTATTTCTCTCAGCCTGATGGAAAAGTATAACAAAACATCCTGACACCAAACCTAATGGGCTGACATTACATCACATTACAATGAAAGAAACTGACAAGATGTTTAACTTACACATGAGGGCGACTAACAGCAGGTGTCCAGCCATGATGAAGCTGAATAATGTAAATGTCCAAGAATCCTTTAGAGACTGCACTTGTCTGTCTGACTGCATGGACAAACAGAAGCGTCTTTTAGCAGAACTTGTTCTCAGGAAAACCACAGCAAGCACAAGAAATGTATCACAATAACAGACACCACTTTGCCCCAGTATGTGTGGTACTGTATATTTAGATCAAACCTTTACCACAGTGTTTGCTAACTGGTCCAGAAAAATTTAACTTTGTTCATCATTTCATTGCTTTTTCTAAAATGGCAGGACTAGTGGTGTATGTACATCACATCAAGAAAAAACCTTAAATATCTTTAATATCTTGTTTTTAGTGTTTTTGAAATAACTTTATGATAAAATTGAAGCCAAACTACTTAAGATAAAATACTTAAATTCAGTAAGCATTTAGTGCAGGTCTTTACTAAAAGAGATATTATTGAAACTCACACCTGGGCACAGGTGTAAACAAATACAAAAATACTATGCAGATATGCACAGATAATGGCCTCTTAAGAGATACAAAAAATGTTTGCAGTAATATTGGACATCCTGTGCTTGACTTGACTGAAGATGGTAAAATGAGGAGGAGGACACAGTTTTCCTGTGCAATGAGGGATTATTAACAATATTTGAGGTGTGTTTCCTTTTGGTTTTACCTCGAAATTATGTGGTTTAGATAATTTGGCTACATTGTTGTTTACAATCTATCATGATCGATCGAAATGATGGCCAAAACTAAAATAAAATAAGACCCATCTTGTTAAACAACAACAGTTTACATCTTTTAGCATTCACTACTGTGTTTCACAGATACAACAAGAGTGTATCCACCATGTTAATATTTAAGATAATACCATGTAAAGATCCATATGTATCACAAATGACTGTGTCTTCTGCAGGAAAATGCCATGGAGTGTGGTGGTGATGCCAGTAGTGTAGCATCTGACATGGAGCATTTCATGAGAGTAAAAGAGACTAACTGCAGAAATAAAATACATATTTTCATATATGTTTTATAGACTATAAATCTCAATAATACAAAGCAATTCAAAGTATGGTATTATTAGGAGACCATGAGCTAAAACAGTGTATGTGCAGTAGCATTTAGTTGTAAATGCATGTACATTTATTTATGGTGCATAGTCACAGAAGTCTCAGACAAAATATATCCAGTTACAAAAGATATGATCAACATTAAACAGAAAACACATTAGAAAACAAAACAGAAAATTACATAAAGGAGTAAAGTGAACTTTTGCTTTATTTATATATGAGATAAACTAAATACATTTTCAATCTTGATCTAAACAACAAAAAGCTAAATTGAAATGCAGGTTGGAACCCATGCTGTGCTTTGTACGTCATAAACCACAACTTGTGTGTGTGTGTGTGTGTGTGTCATGTTCGTGGTCTGCTTTAAGTAAACATGCAGTTATTTCTCATGTTTGTCCTGAACATTTGACCGTTTTACTTCATATCTCCACATTATGCTGCACAACCTGTGTTCTTCCCTCTAGTTGATAAAATGTCACTTTGGCTGAATTCATATTTTTAATTCATCTAAAAATTATTATTTCCTTACATACATTTGTGATTGATTTTGTCTCTTTGATGGTTTCCTCTTTTCATTGTATCATTATGTGTTAAATATTGTTTTGTAGTTGTTTCTGTGTGTGTGAGTTGTGTGAATTTGTCTACATGTAAGGTTCATGTGTGAATCACTCCTCTTGTCTAAAGCACTTTAGTACAAACATGTTCTGTGTTTAAAGCACTTTTAAAATAAACATGAACCTGAATTAATGGGACATTTTAATAGTTGTGCATAATGTTTTTATTATTTAAAGCACTGAGACACATGATACATGTTATCTTCTGTTTCTGTCAATTCAATAAAGTTCAATTAAACCATTCTAATGTCTGTTCTTGGGGATAATGATGTAAATAATATAAACATCAATTAACTTGTACATAAGAAAGCAAAGTGAAAAAGATGCAAGAAAAACAAAGCTTGTATTTCAAATGGACGTTGGAGTGCTGTACACTGTATCTCTCAGGGACGATGTAGCGAGCTTCTCTGAGGTGCTGCTGTTGTCACTCTGTGAAAAGTGAAGTGGAAATGTTTGCCAGCATTATGAATTTATCAAGATATAAAAGTTGCACATGTTTAGTTTCTGTCATGCCACAATAACAACTTTTCTTCACATCAGAGAATAAACACATTTTCATGATTGTACCTGTAATGGCAGGTTATACCTGTTCACATTCTGGACACTTTTAAGCATCTTAGCAGAAATTGCACCACCAAGTGGCCAATCAACCTGTCCAAGAACCTTATTCTACATTCAGGAAGAGAAAAGCAGCTCACCAGTGTTGCATTCATAGGTGACGATACTGTAGGTTTCACCATAACCACCCTGCAAATGATTTAATAAAATGATGGAGGGAAGGGAGAGTGAGAGCAGCCTCATCTAACACAGAATAATCTCTGCATGAAGGAAAAACTTTTAGTAGAAGCAGGAGTTTTGAAATCACCACTCTTTCACTGCTGAGACTCACCAAATATTCCCTGTCATCTAAAACAGAAACCAAAGCACAACTTAATACACTGCAACAGACAAACTGTAAATGAAACATTAATGTATAAATAACACTGAAAAGTGTGAATCTCAAGATCTGCTGGGAAAATACTGAATGAGCCTTTCTGACCTGACAGTTGTCACTATTACTCTGCTGATTCCTTCATGTCAACACCTACTTGCTGCTGCAGCTCGCTCCAGCACACCAACCTCCTCCTCCTTCTGCTTTTTATTGAAGTTTTATCAGTTTGTTGACTTAACAAGGATCTAGTGTGATGAATGTTTACAGCGATGTTTGAATTCTGTTTGCCATAATTTATCTTTTTAATGTGCTGGGGATGTTAGTTTTCCAAGCAGGATTGTCACTGCTGCTTGGATTGTTTGAAAAGTCCCTCAATAAACCTTATTGCTGAGTGTCCATGAGCCTTTGAGCAAAGCACTTAATCTACATCTGCACCAGTGGAGCAGCTCAGAGGAGGACTGTGGTTGTTCTGGGCAGCTGCCAGAGTGAAAGTCTGAAACTATGAAATTAAACCAGAGCAATGATGGAAAAGAAGACACATGCTGGTACTCACTCAAGTTAACCTGATAATATTTGAGAAATAAGATTTCTTACCTCTTGGAAACACATTTTTCTAGAAGATGCAAAAAAATAACAATCAAGCAGTGATTATTGATATTGGGAAGCTTCAATAATCTCTAATAAAACAGGGATACTAGATGTAGCAGTGGATATATTGCCTGTACATCAATAAGTTTTTCTTATAAAAGTCTTCAGTCCAGCTGATTGGATTCAAGAATTTGATGGTCATGATTGTGTGTATGTTGGACAGCATTTCACTTCACAAGTTCATCTTTTAGCCAAAACAACAGAGAACAATTCTATGCCGTCTCTTCTCATGCAGCATTTTGCTCACATGTGAAAAAGAGCGTCAGACTCAAACAAAGGAGGTTATTTTTGTTTCAGTGCAGTGGTCTCTCACACGTGTGGTTTACTTTCGTACTTCACGCGTGGTATTGTTGATTTAACTAAACTAAATCTCAAGATGCATTGATTGTAAAATAAAAATGTAACTTGCAGAGCTTACATACATTTAATTATCAGACAAATAGTTTTAGATTTTTGTCATAAAATTCTACACTTCAGTATTAAACATTATGTGTGAACACCCATATAAAACCAGATTCTGACTTTATTAGACAAACAAAGTACAGCAACTTAGTTCTCACCAGCTCTTCTTTTGTTCCAGAGAATTGCAGAAACCAGAAAGATGACGCCCACAGTTACTCCACAACCAGCCACAACTACAAACTTCCATATCCACGTTCCTGCTTTGAAACATCAGATTAGATTAAATTAGGTTGTAAACATAATTTAATCACTGAATTCAAGTAGTAAAGAACTACACATCCTGTACTCACCTGAAGCTGTTTTCAGAGGGGTTACAGGGAAAGATCTATCTTTAGTGCCAGGCGTACTAACACTCGAACCTAGTAAGTGCACAGACACAAGTGTTTTTAAAACATCCACAGCAATGCATGTTAGCATTTTGATGCAATAATAAGAATCTTTAGTCTACCTGTTATTTCATCGCCAGATTCTGGATTCACAGGAGTCACAGCAGAGTCTGTTTCTTGAAGGAACAAAAACATATAAACATTAAAACTATATATTGTCTTCCTTTGTACCTGGGGTTCAAATAATAAGCAGTGCAATGTTGTCATGTGCTGCTTAGTAACTTTATTTTATTTGAACAATGTGAGCTAACGTCTGCGAAGACTAACTTCACATACGCATCAGCAACTGCACATCCATCACACACTGAGTAACCAATCATCACTTCAGTATGCAATGACATTTAGGTTAATTACTTTTTAAAACATATTAATATCTTATGAGTCAGTGTGAATCATTGAAAAACGTCACCTGATGCTGGTTTCACTGGTGTTCGGGAAGTGGAGGTGGAACCACCAGTGCTACTTGGCGTACCAACAGTCCAACCTGGTGAATAACAAAAGCACATTTCAAAATACTGAATACACTGAAACATGTATAATTTGTGATTAACTAATGTCACACTTAATGTACTGCTTCTGTTATTTTGTTACCTGGTGTTAATTTTACAGGAGTCACCAGAGAGGAAGCACCAGACCAAATACAAATATTCTGACATCAAAAAACTATCAAATTAACAAAAAGCATATCTGTATCACCTTCTCCTACAGGTGATATTTTAGTGGGAATGGAGGTTGTTAAATCAGTCTGTAGCTCTTCGTTTTGGTTTGTAACCCCTAAAAACAAATTCACATGTGAAATATTAAACCACACCACTTTTCTTGTGTTGATACTGTATCAATACATAATATCAGTAGATGCAAAACAGTCACTCACTTTGTATGGTGATGGAGGATGTGTCACTGTGTGGAGATAGAGAATTTTTCTCTCCAAGCTTTACAGTGTAAAAACATGTTACTTCAACCTCAGCAGGTGAACTCTGATGGGCCATCTTCAGCAGCTCAGTTCCTGTCAGTGTCTTCAGACAAGAGGAGTCTCTGACAGATCCTCCACTTAAAGTGTAGAAATAACACTGAGACACAGAAACAGATGATGGAGTCTGACAGTTCAGTGTGACTGAGTCTGTCTCTGTGATCACCGGTGGATTCACTGTCAGTTTAGGTGGAAGAAGAGCTGAAAATTTAGAGGGAAACATATGTTATATCAAATACTTAAATGCATTAATATCATAATATTCCTAGTGAGAAATTGTGATTTAATGTAGAGGAAGTAAAGACAAATATACTGTACAACAAACTGTGTGCAAAAATAGTCAAATTAATAACATCCAGTGATAACAGCACAGCTGGACATGAAAGATAACAGATCAGACTGACCTTGTACTTGAATCTCGTGAAAGGAATCTGTTGGAAATACAACATGTTAACAAGGTAAAGAGACATAATAATAATTCATTAATACCTTCAACAAAATGTAGAAACATTAAAACACCCAATGTGTAATTTGTCAGTCAGAGGTGGGAGTCAAGATCAAGATCAAGATCTGCTTTATTTGTCCAAATGAGGAAATTAGTTTTGGACTCTGCGCTGCAGTTCAACAATAAGTTTACAAATAAACATCACAGAGCAACAACACAGGAAATAACAACACTCATAATATAAAATCACCAACCACAAGAAAAATAAAACATAAGTGTGGTGTGGTATAACATGCTGATACATAACAGAAAATATTACATATTAATGTCATGTTTGGTTTGTAATAGCCTACATTAATAATGAAAACATCTATAGGAGGTTTAACTTACACATGAGGATGACAAACAACAGGCGTCCAGCCATGATGAAGCTGAATACTGAGACTGTTCAGAGTCAAAGAAGATACTTGTGTGTCTGACTACATGGACCTAAGTGTCATTTTGCTCTTTTGAACTTGTTCTCAGGAAAACCACAGCTAGCATCAGAGCTGAATCACACTAACAGACAGGACACAGAAATACACACACTTTTAAAGCACCTAGTATGTGTGTTTTATTTAGATCAAATCAACCACATTGGAGGCCAACGTCTGAAGAAAGATGACAAAGTGTGTGTGTGTGTGTGTGTGTGTGTGTGTGTGTGTGTGTGTGTGTGTGTGTGTGTGTCATGTTCATGGTCTGCTTTAAGTAAACATGCAGTTATTTCTCATGTTTGTCCTGAACATTTGACCGTTTTACTTCATATCTCCACATTATGCTGCACAACCTGTGTTCTTCCCTCTAGTTGATAAAATGTCACTTTGGCTGAATTCATATTTTTAATTCATCTAAAAAATATTATTTCCTTACATACATTTGTGATTGATTTTGTCTCTTTGATGGTTTCCTCTTTTCATTGTATCATTATGTGTTAAATATTGTTTTGTAGTTGTTTCTGTGTGTGTGAGTTGTGTGAATTTGTCTACATGTAAGGTTCATGTGTGAATCACTCCTCTTGTCTAAAGCACTTTAGTACAAACATGTTCTGTGTTTAACGCACTTTTAAAATAAACATGAACCTGAATTAATGGGACATTTTAATAGTTGTGTATAATGTTTTTATTATTTAAAGCATTGAGACACATGATACATGTTATCTTCTGTTTCTGTCAATTCAATAAAGTTCAGTTAAACCATTCTAATGTTTGTTCTTGGGGATAATGGTGTACATAATATAAACATCAATTAACTTGTACATAAGAAAGCAAAGTGAAAAAGATGCAAGAAAAACAAAGCTTGTATTTCAAATGGACGTTGGAGTGCTGTACACTGTATCTCTCAGGGACGATGTAGCGAGCTTCTCTGAGGTGCTGCTGTTGTCACTCTGTGAAAAGTGAAGTTGAAATGTTTGCCAGCATTATGAATTTATCAAGATATAAAAGTTGCACATGTTTAGTTTCTGTCACAATAACAACTTTTTTTCACATCAGAGAATAAACACATTTTCATGATTGTACCTGTAATGGCAGGTTATACCTGTTCACATTCTGGACACTTTTAAGCATCTTAGCAGAAATTGCACCACCAAGTGGCCAATCAACCTGTCCAAGAACCTTATTCTACATTCAGGAAGAGAAAAGCAGCTCACCAGTGTTGCATTCATAGGTGACGATACTGTAGGTTTCACCATAACCACCCTGCAAATGATTTAATAAAATGATGGAGGGAAGGGAGAGTGAGAGCAGCCTCATCTAACACAGAATAATCTCTGCATGAAGGAAAAACTTTTAGTAGAAGCAGGAGTTTTGAAATCACCTCTCTTTCACTGCTGAGACTCACCAAATATTCCCTGTCATCTAAAACAGAAACCAAAGCACAACTTAATACACTGCAACAGACAAACTGTAAACGAAACATTAATATATAAATAACACTGTCACGTTGAAGTTTATGCAAACGAACAATTTAAAAACACCAAGCCTAGACCTTCAACTATTCCATCATTGACAACAAGGCTGTCAATTAATGTGCCTGGTAAGGCTATGAGTTGTTAATCCCCAAATTCTGTTTTGCCATGGGCCTACTCTAATTGCCTAACACAAGCAGGTAAGGACAACTTGGAGCCTCGCTCTTGGTGAATATCAAAACTGACCCTCTCTACACTATAATGTCCATGTAAAAGTATGTAGCCATAATTACAGGTACATAATTCCTCTATATTTTGCATGTGAGCCTTATTATGCCTATCAATTAACTTGGTAGAACTATATAAAATAAATTACCAGCTAAATATAAACTGCTTATTGGGAAATATAATATAATTATACAATTATTTGTTTGTAATTTCCAAGAATTTTCAGATAAGTTACTTGCTAATTATCATCTACTTACTCGGAAACGACGGACCTGGAAATAAAGCATTTGTAATCCTGGCTATGAATTAACTTTGTATTACTTTACTGTAAATGTATTAAAGAAATTACGAGCTTTTATTACCTGCTTATTGGGAAAAAGCAGAATATAATTATTAAATCATGTTGGGGTAATTTCCAAGAAATTTGAGCTAAATGTTGGGGTAATTTGGGGGTATTTCAAAGAAATTTCAAATATGTTACTTGCTAATTATCACCTACTTACCATGAAATTTGCGCACCTGTAAAATTAAGTGTTACCCTGTTTTTCACATCAGAGAATAAACACATTTTCATGATTGTACCTGTAATGGCAGGTTACACCTGTTCAAATTCTGGACACTTTTAAGCATCTTAGCAGAAATTGCACCACCAAGTGGCCAATCAACCTGTCCAAGAACCTTATTCTACATTCAGGAAGAGAAAAGCAGCTCACCAGTGTTGCATTCATAGGTGACGATACTGTAGGTTTCACCATAACCACCCTGCAAATGATTTAATAAAATGATGGAGGGAAGGGAGAGTGAGAGCAGCCTCATCTAACACAGAATAATCTCTGCATGAAGGAAAAACTTTTAGTAGAAGCAGGAGTTTTGAAATCACCTCTCTTTCACTGCTGAGACTCACCAAATATTCCCTGTCATCTAAAACAGAAACCAAAGCACAACTTAATACACTGCAACAGACAAACTGTAAATGAAACATTAATATATAAATAACACTGTCACGTTGAAGTTTATGCAAACGAGCAATTTAAAAACACCAAGCCTAGACCTTCAACTATTCCATCATTGACAACAAGGCTGTCAATTAATGTGCCTGGTAAGGCTATGAGTTGTTAATCCCCAAATTCTGTTTTGCCATGGGCCTACTCTAATTGCCTAACACAAGCAGGTAAGGACAACTTGGAGCCTCGCTCTTGGTGAATATCAAAACTGACCCTCTCTACACTATAATGTCCATGTAAAAGTATGTAGGCATAATTACAAAGGTACATAATTCCTCTATATTTTGCATGTGAGCCTTATTATGCCTATCAATTAACTTGGTAGAACTATATAAAATAAATTACCAGCTAAATATAAACTGCTTATTGGGAAATATAATATAATTATACAATTATTTGTTTGTAATTTCCAAGAATTTTCAGATAGGTTACTTGCTAATTATCATCTACTTACTCGGAAACGACGGACCTGGAAATAAAGCATTTGTAATCCTGGCTAGGAATTAACTTTGTATTACTTTACTGTAAATGTATTAAAGACATTACGAGCTTTTTATTACCTACTTATTGGGAAAAAGCAGAATATAATTATTAAATCATGTTGGGGTAATTTCCAAGAAATTTGAGCTAAATGTTGGGGTAATTTGGGGGTATTTCAAAGAAATTTCAAATATGTTACTTGCTAATTATCACCTACTTACCATGAAATTTGCGGAGTGTTACCCTGTTTTTCACATCAGAGAATAAACACATTTTCATGATTGTACCTGTAATGGCAGGTTATACCTGTTCACATTCTGGACACTTTTAAGCATCTTAGCAGAAATTGCACCACCAAGTGGCCAATCAACCTGTCCAAGAACCTTATTCTACATTCAGGAAGAGAAAAGCAGCTCACCAGTGTTGCATTCATAGGTGACGATACTGTAGGTTTCACCATAA